>PQWD01005827.1:0-41810 GCA_019425675.1 Leucinodes orbonalis
TGGTTAGTGCGTGGTGAGATACTCCTCGTGGTGCACCCTGGTAACGTCCCAGTTTGGGACGGCTAAATCTCACCAACAGGCGCGGCTAGTTTGACCTTTTCGTCGGCTAGTCGGGCCGCCCGTAAACCCCAATCACGGGAACGGTGGCCGGTGTCTCAGTCTAGACGCGGGCCGGTGGAGACAACCATATAAAAACGGGGTGGGGTATGCCATTCTCCTGTTCGAGAGGATGTCGGGAGTGGCGGCACCCGTTATCCCAGTCTGGGGACCGGGACCGGTTGCGATTTTCCATCTTTTCGCGCGTCGCGAGGAGCCAAGTCAATAAAAAACCCTTAATCCCAAGGTGTAAGCGTGCGAGGGGATGGATGGCCGGGGAGGTAGTCCGGTCGCTAACGCTGGGGGGGGGTAGATGGGTCAACGCCTTTAAGTGGCAAAAACCATGGATAAAAAGACAGATTTCAAAAGAGTCTCCGGGCGGGTCCCAGCACTTCAGGTGCTGGGGAATCCCGCACGCGTCTCCGCAAGGAGCGCGTCTGCCCCCACGTACTACGGAGGGGGCACAAAACTGCTTTCGGCCCAAGCGGGCAAGACGAGGAGTAGGAAGGCTCGACAGGTGTTGTCGAGTGACGAGGAGGAGGAGGTTGCAGTCGTTACGGAGGTCGAGGACTACAGCGACGGTTCTGTCGCTGGTCTCGACTCCGACGATGCAACGGAGAGAGAGGAAACGTGTGGGGATTCGGCGGCAACGTCGGATAACAACGCGAAACGGAAGAGAGCCGTTCTATCGGCTTCCGAGAGTGAGGATAGAGATCCGGACTGGGGTGCGGGTCCAAGACCGGAGAAAACACCGGTGGCCAAGAGAGGGCGCGGGCGCCCTCCCACTACTGGCCACTATGCGGGATTGGCCAAGGCCAAAAAAGACCTCCTCGATCAGGAGGAGCGTGAGCTGCGCTTGCGCGCCGAGGAGGAAGTTTTGGGGATGGCGGAGCGGATCCGCGCGCGTCGGGTCTCGGGTGAAGTGGCCCTCGCCGCGCCCGAGCGAGCGGACCCCGAATTCTTGTCCCTCCTTGAGCTCTGCGGCCGTCTGTCGCAGAGCTCAAAATGCATTGTGAAGGTTGCGCAATCGTCGGGCAACCTTAAGGGTACTTTTGTCAAGGCCCTTAAGGAGGCGGCCCTTGACGTGCATGGGGTTGCCAGCGTGCTCATGCGCAGGGAGGCAACTGAGGAGGAAGCGGTCCTTCGCGACTCTGTCGCCGCGCTGAAGGACCAGCTTAAAGATAAAGAGCGGGACATCTCCACGTTGCGGAGAGAGCTGCAAGAGCTAAAGTCCCGCTCCACCAGGACCGAGAAACGGACTCCACCCGAGGCTGTGGCCGAGGCTATAGCCTCTCGGGTGGAAAAAGTTATTGTGGAGCGATTGCCCGCGCGCAAAAGGGTCCTCTACACCCCCGAGTCGCGCCGAGCATCAAGTCCCATGGACATAGCGCAGGTGCCGACAGCTGCTCAGTCTCCGATCCTAGGATCGAGCCGAGTCAGCGTCGTGAGCAGAAGATCGGCTACGACGGAGGTAGCTGCCGCCACCCCGCCTCCCCCTTTACAGGAGGCGTGGTCCACGGTGGCAGCACGCGGCACCAAGAAGGGGAAAGCGAAGCCGGCCGGAACTAGTCCAGCTGTGAAGCCGCCACAGCCGAAGCCGGCTCAAAAGAAAAAGCGCAGAAGGCGCAAGAGAAGGAAGCAGCCGCGGGTGCCCAAGTCGCAGGCGATCGCCATAACGATCACCCCGGATGCGGCCAAAGGCGGCCTTGAATACTCGGCCGTCATCAAAAAGGCCAGAGAGGGCATTAACCTGGGAGAGTTGGGGATCCCAGAGGGCATCCGCATGCGCACCGCCATGTCGGGCGGGCGCATTATTGAGATCCCTGGGGCAGACGCGCTCAAAGCCGACGTACTGGCAAGGCGCATGGAGAGGGTGCTTGGTGACGACGTCCGGGTCACCAGACCGGTGAAGTGCAGCGAACTGCGCATCACCGGCCTGGATGACTCCGTCACCAAGCAAGAGGTGGTATGGGCTGCGTCACAAAAGGCGGGATGCGGCATGGGAGAATTGACGGCCGGGGACATTCGCCGACAGGGAAGAGGACTCGGAAGCATGTGGGTAAAGGCTCCAGTGGCGGTTGCAAAACTGCTTGCGAAAGAGCAACGCCTCTCTATTGGCTGGAGTATGGCGCGGGTTCGGCTGCTTGAACCCCGCCCTTTGCGCTGTCACCGCTGCCTCGAGGTCGGTCATGTTAGATCGACTTGCGAGGCAGAAACAGACCGCAGCGGTCTTTGTTACCGCTGCGGCAAAGCGGACCACATTGCGGCGGCATGTTCGGCGGCGCCCCACTGCGCACTCTGCGCGAGCAAGGGCCGCCCGTCGAACCACAGCCTCGGCAGTAAGGGGTGCTCTCCCGCCCCTGAAAAGCCGAGGGCGATGCGCGGAGCCCGGGCCAAGGGTGGTTCAGCCACCGCAGCCGGGAGTTCCGCAGAGGCCAGCGGGCAGTAACTGGGGAAGTTACTGTCCGCATTGCACTAGGTCTCTGCGAAGGTAGGGGCATCCAGTGGCCTGGATGTCCCTTCGGCGTAGTCCATTGACGCCAGGGCGGGGGGTCTGTTGCTGACATTCGTACAACGAGAGCCCTGCCCCCCGTCCCTAGAAGCGCGCGTAGGCCACCCCAGGGGTTTTAGTGGGTAATTCCGCCACGATGGCGGACTAGTCCCACATAACCGGTGCCATCCCCAGTGGCACCGGTATGCGAGGCATTTCCCCTGGGTTACAAAAAAAAAAAAAAAAAAAAAAAAAAAAAAAAAAAAAGGTTAGGTTAGTAGGGGTGCGTGGGCACGTAGGTCTCCGGCGAAGTGGCCCTCGACGTGCCCAAAGAGTGCGCCGATCCTGAGCTGCTCTCCCTCATTGAGCTCTGCCAGCGACTTGCGCAGAGCTCAAAATGCATAGCGCGCGTGGCACAGACATCGGGCAACCTCAAGGGGACCTTTGTTAAGGCCCTCAAAGAGGCTGCCCTCGATGTACATGATGTGGCTCGGGTCCTCGCCCATCGTGAGACGACCGAGGAAGAAACTCTGCTCCGTGACAACCACACCCGTCTGCAGAGAGAGTTAGAGGAGAAGCAGCGGGTGATCAAGCGCCTGCAAGAGGAACTGGCCGAACAACGAGATCGGCCTCCGGCGTCGGCCCCGTCGGCTCCTCCTCCTGAGGAGATGGCTGACAAGATTGCAGCAAGGGTGGAGCAGGCCCTTGCTAAAAAGTTGGCACAAAACAAGGGGGCCCCTTACACCCCCGAACGGCGTCGCTCCACGACGCCGATGGAGTTGTTTGTCTCGCCGCCTCACATCGCCTCCCCGATTCTTCCATCGAGGAGGACGAGCGCGGCAAGTAGACCGTCGAGGTTGTCGAGGGATTCCGCTCCCTCAGTCGCCGCGCCTCCCCCTTTACAGGAGGCGTGGTCAACAGTGGCCGGCCGAAAGGCCAAATCTGGGAGGACACCGTCGGTGATTGCTGCACCGCCGCTACCGGTGCAGCAGCAAGAACAGCCGCCACCGACGAAGAAGAAAAGAAAGCGCAAGCGCAAGAAGAGGGGTCCGAAAGTCCCTAAGTCCGCCGCCGTCGTAATCACGATTGAGCCGGATGCGCCAGAGGGGCTTGATTACACCAGGGTATTGAAAACGGCGAGGCAGGAAATAAACCTCGCCGCGATGGGACTTGAGGGAGCTCGCATGCGCGAGTCCATTACGGGCGCGCGCATAATTGAGCTACCCGGCGCCGACTCTCTGAAGGCAGAGGTCCTGGCCGCCAAAATTAGAAGGCTTTTCAAGGAGGGGGTAAGGGTCCACAGACCAGTGAAGTCCAGCGAACTGCGACTCACTGGTATTGACGACTCCATCTCAAAGGAGGAAGTGGTGGGGAGTGCGTCGCAGTTCGCAGGGTGCGCAATGGCGGACTTCAAGGTGGGGCAAATCCGGCGTCTCGGGCGAGGCCTTGGTAGTGTTTGGCTACGGGCCCCCGTAGAAGCCGCAAAAAAGATGGCGGCGGCGGGGCATTTACAGATAGGGTGGAGCTCCGTGAGGGTGCGGCTTCTGGAGCCTCGCACCCTACGCTGTTTTAAATGTTTAGAGGTCGGCCACACTAGGTCGACCTGCCCAGAAGAAGTTGACCGCGGCGGTCTATGTTACCGCTGCGGCAAGCCCGAGCATAAGGCGGTGGACTGCAATGCGGCCCCCGCGTGCGCACTATGCGCAGCGAAGAAATTGCCCGCCAATCACACCCTTGGCGGGAAAGGGTGCACAAACGCCCACAAGAAGGGCGGAGCGCGGAGAAAGGGCGGTGCAGCCGCCGGAGCCGCGGACTCCGCAGGGGCTCGCGGGCCGTGACTGGGGTAGTCACGGCCCGCATTGCACAGGGCCCCTGCGATGGTCGAGGCGTCCCATAGTACTGGACGCCTCGTCGGCGAGGGAATTCTTGCGCCAGGGCGGTCAGCCTGAGATGACTTCTTAAGAGAGCCCGGCCCCCGCCCACAGACGCGTGCGATGGCTACCCTGGTGGTTTTATGTGATTCCTCGCCGTGGCGGCCCACTCCCTTTGAGTGGGCCCGCGATGGCGACGGACTAGTCCACATAACCCCGCCATACCCCAATGGCGGGTAGACGAGCGTCTTCCCCAAGGCTAAAAAAAAAAAAAAAAAAAAAAAAAGTTAGGGGTGCGTGCGGGTTACCTCCTCGTGTGCTTGGACTGTTGTTTGTCCTTGTCGAATTTTATATTCTGCAGGAACGACAACAGTTGGGCCGGTGCACCCTGGGCGACGGAGAATGATCTTAAAGTTTTACTTGAGCATCATTCTTCGTCGCTGAATACTCGGCGGGGCTGCTGTTCTCTGCCCCTCTGCTTTAGCAGAGGCGTATGGGGCGGTCAGGGGGGGCAAACCGTTACTCTCCATCTGGAGCCGGGACTGGGTTGCGATCTTTTCCATCTTTCGCACAGTCGCGAGGAGCCAACCTCAATAAAAAACCCCCAAATCCCAAGGTTCGAAGGCGCGCCGAGGGGATGGATGGCCGGGGGGGTAGTCTCGGTCACTAGCGCGAGTTGGGTGGGGCTTCTGCGCCCGCAAGCAGAACACAATCATGGATAGTCGCGATTTGAAAAAGAATCCCCGGGCGGGTACCAGTAGCCAATCTGGAGCACAATCCCGCACGTCCTCTTCGGAGGGCGGTGAGCCCACGTATTACGGGGGGGCTCCAAACCGCGTCGTACCATCCGGTACGTTTGGAGGGAAGGAGGAGAAGATGTCGCGTTTAATGCGACCGTGCTCGGTCGCTCTCACACGAACGCCAGTGTCGCCCAGCAGACACACAGAAGATGAAGAAGAATATTTTGACTCTGACGACGAGTGTTTTTCAGATAAGTCGATGGGGGCTAGGTACGGGAGCTCTCTGTCCCTTGCCTCGGACTCAGGGTTAAAACGGAAAAGAGACGCTATTGATCAAGATAGCACAGAAGTCGATGCTTCCACAACACCCGGGAGCATTCCCAAGAAAGGAAGAGGCCGCCCGCCTACAACGGGCGAGTACGTCGGGCTGGCCGCTGCGAAGGCAGCTCTGAACGCCGCTAAAGCGGAAGAGTTACGCCTCCAAGAAGAGGAGGAAATAGCTAATATGGCTGCAAGGATTAGGACGCGTCGGGAGTCGGGCAACCAAGCCTTCCATGGTACTGGGGACCCGGGCCTTTTAACGCCACAAGAGCTGACGGAGCGACTTATGGCCAGCGCACAGATAGTGTTGCGAGTAGCGGATAAGTCTGGAAATTTGAAGGGCACCTTCATAAGGGCCCTCAAAGAAGCGGCAAAAGACGTTCACGGGGTGGTCCAGCTACTCACTCGCCGTACCGTGGACGACGAGGTACGAGCATTAGAGGCAAAAACAATGTCTCTCAGACAGAAAAATCAAGAGCAGGAGAAAGAAATAGCTGAATTGCAAGCTGAAGTAGTAAAACTTAGGTCTCGACGAACACCTGAGCCCCGAGCAGATGAAATATCACCGGATGCGATCGCCGCGTTGATATCAAATACAGTAGAGAAGGTATTGTCCCAACGGTTGCCGCCACCGGCTTCTCAAGACAGTCCCATGGACTTAACACCTGTGCTACCTGAACCTGCTCTCAGCAGACAACAGCGTGGGCAAGCCCCAGAGATGACTTTTTCGGCAAGTCCGGCCCCTCTTCCTGAAGAGTGGTCAACAGCTGTAAGAAAAAAGAAAACGAAGAAGACAAGGGAAGTGACAACATCCGCGACACCTCACCAACCTCCTCAGACTGAGGAAACATGGTCGATGGTTGTCAAGAAAAAACAGAAGAAGAAAAAGGAGGCGCAAGTATCTGCTGCTGCTCCTGGCAAACAAGTCTCACCTGCTGGGATTTCAGCGCCGAAAAAGAAGTCCGTCCCCGCGGTTGAACCCGCACCAAAAAGGGGGAAGAAACAGAAAAAGAAGAGAAAGAAGAAACCTCAAGTTCGGGTTCCTAGTTCGCCGGCAGTATTGCTGACATTGGATCCCGAAGCACAGCAGAGGGGCCTTTCATACGGGACAGTACTGAAAAAAGCTCGGGATAAGATCGATCCCACAGAAGTAGGATGTGCAATCAGATTGCGTTGCGCTGTCACTGGCGCGCAAATTCTAGAAATGCCTGGAGCAGATGCTGCGAAAGCAGACCTTTTCGCGGCTAAATTACAAGAGGTGTTAGGAGAAGAGGTTCGTGTCTCCAGACCAGTTAAGCGGAGAGATCTGCGAGTCACTGGTCTGGATGACTCTATCACAGTAGAGGAATTAAAGTCAGCTTTGGCATCAAAAGCGGGTTGTAGTCCAGCGGTGTTTAAAACTGGCGAAATAAGAAGAGGCGGCAGGAGTCTTGGTGCCATATGGGTACAGGCTCCTGCTGAGGCCGCTAGGGCATTAGTCGCAGCTGCGCGCCTCACAGTGGGTTGGAGCTCGGTGCAGATTCGTCTGCTCGATGCTCGACCCCTGAGGTGCCACCGCTGCCTGGAGCTTGGTCATCCAATGGCCAAGTGTCCCAGCGAGGTCGACCGCAGCGGTCTTTGTTACCGCTGCGGTAAAACAGGGCATCCGGCGTCGTCTTGTTCTGCTGCTCCCTCATGCGCGCTCTGCGCCTCTAAGGGAAGGTCATCAGCACACGTCGTTGGGAGTTCGGGGTGCACTAAACCCCCGAACAAGAAGGGCAGCAGTGCCAAGGGCGGGCCAGCCGCCACTTCGGGCGGGCCAGCCGCCAAACGGCACAAGCCGCGGGTGTGACCAGCAGGTCTGTGGTTGGGTGCCACTCCTGCATTGCACGGGTCACCCGCGAAGGTCGGGAGGAACTCTGTGGTCTGAGAGCTTCCCGTCGGGCGTAGTCCCATAGCGCAGGGCGGGTAATGTGCGAAGGGCAACTGATGCCTTTACCCGTCCATAATGCGCGCGACGGCCACCATCGAGTTTAGTGGGTATGGGGTCCCGATTCAGGGTCCCGAGCCTCCACACACCCCCTCGTCGGCTACCCAAGTCGACAGGGGAAGGTCCGTAAAGAGGATTCTCGATGTAAAAAAAAAAAAAAAAAAAAAAAAAAAAAAAAAAAAAAAAAAAAAAAAAAAAAAAAAAAAAAAAAAAAAAAAAAAAAAAGGTTAGGTTAGGTTAGGTTAGGTTAGGTTAGGTTAGGTTAGGTTAGGTGGAGTGCGGGGTGCGTGCCGAGTTACCTCCTCGTGTGCTTGGACTGTTGTTTGTCCTTGTCGAATTTTATTCTGCAGGGAACGACAACAGTCTGGGCCGGTGCACCCTGGGCGACGGGGAATGATCTTAAAGTTTTACTTTGAGCATTATTCTTCGTCGGCTAAATACTCGGCGGGGCTGGCTGTCCTCTGCCCCTCTGCTTTAGCAGAGGCGTATGTGGGCGGTCAGGGGGGGGCAAACCGTTACTCCCAGTCTGGGAGCCGGGGACCGTTGCGATTTTCCATCTATTCGCACGGTCGCGAGGAGTCAAACCTCAATAAAAAAAACCCCTAAATCCAAGGTTTGAAGGCGCCGCCGAGGATGGATGGCCGGGGGGTAGTCTCGGTCGCTAGCGCAAGATGGAGGGGCTGCTGCGCCCGGAAGCAGTTCTTAAAATATGGAAAGTCGCAAGTTTGAAATAAGTCCCGGCGGGTTCCCAGCATGCCTTCTGCTGCTGGGAATCCCGTACGTCCTCTTCGGAGGGCGGTGGCCCCACGTATTACGGGGGGGGCCCAAGCTGCGTCGTGCCATCTGGCACAGTTGGGAAGAAAGGCAAAGGAGTAACTCGGCCATGTTCTGTCATGGTCGAGAGGTCAGTAGTGTCGTCCATCAACACTCAGAGAGTATGACACCGAGTCTGATGAAGAGGTTAGGGACATGGTGTACGGCAGTATGTCGTCACTAGCTTCGCTGGCTTCTGAAGCGGAGCAAAAACGTAAAAGAGAAGGGATTCTTGCTCTGATTCTGGAGAAGAGGTTGATACACCGCGACGTGGGGGTGTATCGAAGAGAGGTCGTGGCCGGCCTCCAACGACCGGCCAGTATGCCGGACTTGCCAAGGCGAAAAAGGCGTTAAACGACGAGAAGGAAAGGGAGATTAGGTTGCAAGCTGAGGAGGAAATAGTGGGGATTTCAGAGCGTATTCGCGCGAGGCGGCAATCCGCTAGTTTAGCGCTTCAAAGCTCTGTCTCCCACCCCGAGTTGTCGTCGGGGGATCTTTTTGAGAGACTTACGCAGAGCGCCCAGTGCGTAATGAAGGTTGCCACAACTTCTGGGAATTTAAAAGGGACCTTTATAAAGGCCCTTAAAGAGTCGGCGCTTGACGTATCGCAGGTGGTGCAAACTCTCTGTCGACGTACCGAAGGTGACGAGGTCCGCGTCTTGCAGGACGCATTGAACCGCTTGAAGACACAGAACGAGGCCCAGCAAAAGGAGATCGCTAGCCTTCGTGAAGAAGTTACCAAACTTAAGAAGTCCAATCCATCAGGGACAGAGACGTCGGCGGCCCCGGGCACTTCTCCGGAAGCCTTGGCTGCCATTGTTCACGCAGCAGTAAGAGGCAGTAAGAGCGTAAGTCCCCGAGCGGCCTCCTGCGTCCCGGATATGACATCCCGCCCACAAAGTGCCATGGACGTCACTTTTAGCGCGCCAGTCCCGGCTACCGCTACTCGCTCTAGCGGGCTGACGAGGCAGCATGAAAAGGGCGAACAGAGAAGGTCAGACCCACCTCCTCAGCCAGAGGAGTCTTGGTCTACAGTGGTGGGTCGGAAGAAAGGGAAGAAAAAGAAGAGTGCAGTGCCACCCTCGGTACCTGAAGCCGCTGCAGCGGTTCTGCCCACTCCTTCAAGAGCAGAGAAGTCGAAGAAGCCGGCCAAACGGCGAAAACGCAAGAAGAAGGACCAGATAAGGATTCCCAAGGCGCCAGCTGTTGTTTTAATGCTGGACGCCGAGTCCGAGAGGAACGGCCTCACATATGGGGCTGTAATAGCTAAGGCCCGGGAATCCATAAACCCGGCAGAGTTGGGAGTGCCAGCGCTGAGGATGCGTAAGGCCGTATCGGGCGCATGTGTCTGGAGCTGCCGAGGCACTGGAAAAGATGAAAGGCGGACCTCTTTGCGAGGAAACTAAAGGAACTCTTGGAGAAGACGTGCGGGTGTCAAGAACGAGAAGTGCAGGGGACTGCGGATTCAAACCGGTCTTGACGACCCATATACAAGGGGGGAGCTGTCTCTCGTGATAGCGAAAGACAGCAAGCTGTAGTGAGGCCGCTTTCAAAATCGGCGAAATCAGAAGATCTGGAGAGGGATGGGTTCGGCCTGGGTAACAGGCGCCCGTGGAGGTCCGAAGACCCTGTAGCGGCACAGCGTCTTCTGGTGGGCCTGGAGCTCCGCGCAGTGACACTGCTTGCCGCTCGCCCACTCAGGTGTTTTCGGTGTTTGGAGCCTGGGGCAATACAAGTCGTTGTGCAAAAGTGAGGTCGACCGCACCGGTCTTTGTTACCGGTGTGGTAAATGGGTCATCCGTCGGCATCCGTGTTCGGCGCCGCCTGTTGCGCACTATGTGTGTCAAAGGGTCGGGCGTCATCCCATGTCCTCGGGAGTTTGGGGTGTATTCCACCCCAAACAAAGAAGTTCGGCGGGGGCGCGTCGGGGCCGGACAAGCCGGCAAGACTGCGCGCGCGCGGTGGGGCCAGCAGGTAGTGGTTGGGGCATACTACCTGCTTGCACAGGTCCACGCGAAGGTCGGGTAACCTTGTGGTCGAGGTCCCGTAGGGGGGAGTAACGTCTGCGCAGGGCGGGTAATGTGCAAAGGTCCAACTGACGCCTTTGCCGCCCCTGAAGCGCGAGAAAGGCCACGTTGGGTTTTAGTGGGTAAATGCGGCACTTTTCGATCTTCTGCGCACTAGTCCCACATACCCACGCCGGAGACACCCTCGGCGTGGAGGCGAGGCCTTTCCCACGTAAAAAAAAAAAAAAAAAAAAAAAAAAAGGTTAGGTTGGAGTGCGTGGTGAGATACCTCCTCGTGGTGCACTCTGGTAACGTCCCGTTTTTGGGACGGCTAAAATCTCACCAACAGGCGCGGCTAGTTTGACACTTTTCGTCGGCTAGTCGGGCCGCCCGTAAGCCCCAATCACGGGGAACGGTGGCCGGTGTCTCAGTCTGAGACGCGGGCCGCGTGGAGACACCACTATAAAAAACCACGGGGTGGGGTATGCCTCCTCTCTCTGCTTTCAGAGAGGAGTTGGGAGTGGCCGGGGCAACCGTTATCCCCAGTCTGGGGACCGGGGACCGTTGCGATTTTCCATCTTTTCGCACGGTCGCGAGGAGCCAACCTCAATAAAAAACCCTTAAATCCAAGGTGTAAGCGTGCCGAGGGGATGGATGGCCGGGAGGTAGTCCCGGTCGCTAACGCTGGGGGGGGGTAGATGGGTCACCACGCCTAAGTGGTAAAAACCATGGAATAAAAGACAGATTTGAAAAGATTCCTCGGCGGGTCCAGCGCCTCCGGTGCTGGGGAATCCCGCACGCGCTCCCAAAGGAGCGCGTCTGCCCACGTATACGAGGGGGGCAAAAAATCTGCCTTCGACGTCCAAGTCGGACGTCGAGAAGTTGTGGCGCAGCGGCGCATTACTCGCTCACGCAGAGTTTGTGGAGGAGGACGATGACGATTTAGTTGTCGTTTCCTGGTAGTGGATAGACTTGGACGATACGGAATGTGGAGGTCGCGAAGCGCGATGTCTCTTGCTCGGAGTCGAGCAAGAAGAGACAGTCTGACCCGAGTCGGACGAGACGAGACAGGATTGGGGAGCGGGTCCGTGGAGACCCGCCATCATCAAACGGGTAGGGGCGCCCGCCGACGACCGGCAAGTTTGTCGGTCTGCAAAGGCAAAGAAAGCCCTCAAATGAACGAAAGGAGCGCGAACTCCGCCTCGAAGCCGAGGCGGAAGATTGCACAAAGAACGAGCGACATCAGGAGCAGAGGTCGCTGGCGAAGCCGCTTGAAAGGGAAAGCCGGGCGAGTAGACGCCCTTTTATGCAATGGCCGAATTGAGTGATCGCCTTGCACAGAACTCAATGTGCATCATGAGAGTGGCCCAGACCTCGGGCAATCTCAAAGGGACCTTCATGAAGGCCCTTAAGGAGGTTGCCCTGAGCGTCCATGACGTGGCACGGGCTTGGTGCACAGGCCCGCATCCAAAGAGGAAGACTACTCTTGAGGCAAATGCTCGCCTCAAAGCGCGTCTGGATGCGCAGGAGTTCGAGCTCTCCCGCTTACGGAAAGAGCTCGATGAACTGAAAGGCCCGCCCAACACCATCTCGGGCAGAGCCCTCGTTGTCGTCGGAGGCCCTTACTCAAACCGTGGCCTCCACAGTCGAAAGAATTGTGGCCGAGCAGATGTCGGCCATCAAGGGGGCCCTGTACACCCCCGCGACGCGCCGACGCTCGGTCGACTCGACCAGAGAGTACACCCTCGCACGGCGTCGCTCTGCGAGCGTGGCGAGGGAGTCATACCGGAGTTGGGAATTCCGGCCGCAACTTCCGCGCCACCCCCTTTACAGGAGGCGTGGTCTACAGTTGCTGGCCGACGTAAGAGTAGGAGCAAGTCGCTGGAGGAGGCTGCCGGCCCGGCACCAACGCCGAGGCAAAAGGCACCCCCCAAGACCAAAAAGAAGCGCAGGAGGAGGAGGAAGCGGCGGCAGGCACGGGTACCCAAAGCCCCGGCGGTCCTGGTGACCATCGCCCCTAACGCTGCGGAGGGTGTCGAATTTAAAGACATCCTCACGAAGGCTCGCGCGAACATCGACTCGCAGCGCTGGGAATCCGGAGCTCCGGATGCGCACCTCCATTTCCGGGGGGCGAATTATGGAGATCCCTGGGGGCGATTCTTTGACGGCGGACAAGCTCGCGAAAAAGCTGGAGCGGGTCTTGGGGGAGGATGTGCGGGTGTCGCGGCCGGTGAAGTCCAGCGAGCTCCGCATCACCGGGTTGGACGACACCATCACCAAGCAGGAGGTGGTCTGGAAGATGTCCCAAACCGTAGGCTGCGGATGGGAGAAATTAAAACAGGGGACATCGTCGCTCCGGGCGTGGCTTGGAAGCCTATGGCTTCAGGCGCCGTGAAGTGGCCAAGAAGTGGCGGCATTAGGGCGTCTCAACATGGGGTGGAGCTCGCGAGGATCCAACTTTTGGAGCCTCGTCCGTTGAGATGCCACAAGTGTTTGGAAGTCGGCCACACCAAACCGATGTGCACAAGCAGCGACGACCGCAGCGGACTGTGTTACCGCTGCGGGAAGCCAGACCACCAGGCAGCGACTTGCGTGGCGCCCCCTCACTGTGCGCTTTGCCACAGCAAGGGAAAGCAGCCGACCACGCCCTCGGCAGCCGAGGTTGCTCGGTGAACGCCGAGGAAGACGCGCGGAGCACGGGCCGGGGTGGACAAGCCGCCCAAGCCGTGAGCACCGCAGGTGAGCCGCGGGCAGTGACTGGGGACGTCACTGTCCGCATTGCACGGGCCACTGCGAAGGTAGGGACATCCAGTGGCCTGGATGTCCCTTCGGCGTAGTATTTGCGCCCGGGCGGTAGCTGTAGTTAGACTACTAAAGGGAACCCAGCCCCCGTCCACAGACCGCGCGCGTAGGCCACCCCTGGGGTTTTAGTGGGTAATTGCGGCAATTTCCATCTTAGCCGCACTAGTCCCACATACCCCCGCCATCCCCAGTGGCGGGGCATGCGAGGCATTTCCCCAGGGTGAAAAAAAAAAAAAAAAAAAAAAAAAAAAAAAAAAAAAAGGTTAGGTTAGGTTAGGTTAGGTTGGGGTGCGTGGTGAGATACCTCCTCGTGGTGCACCCTGGTAACGTCCCAGTTTTTGGGACGGCTAAAATCTCACCAACAGGCGCGGCTAGTTTGACACTTTTCGTCGGCTAGTCGGGCCGCCCGTAAACCCCAATCACGGGAACGGTGGCCGGTGTCTCAGTCTGAGACGCGGCCGCGTGGAGACAACCACTATAAAAAACCACGGGGTGGGGTAGCCGCTCCCTCTCCTCTGCTTTCAGAGGCTTTTGGGAGTGGCTGGGGCATACCGTTATCCCCAGTCTGGGGACCGGGGACCGTTGCGATTTTCCATCTTTTCGCACGGTCGCGAGGAGCCAACCTCAATAAAAAACCCTTAAATCCCAAGGTGTATGCGTGCCGAGGGGATGGATGGCCGGGGAGGTAGTCCCGGTCGCTAACGCAGAGGGGGGGGAGTTGGGCCACCACGCCCATTAAGTGGTTACAATCATGGATAAAAAGTCAGTTTTGGAAAAGAGTCTCCGGGCGGGTCCCAGCACTTCAGGTGCTGGGGAATCCCGCACGCGTCTCCGCAAGGAGCGCGTCTGCCCCACGTACTACGGAGGGGGCACAAAACTGCTTTCGGCCCAAGCGGGCAAGACGAGGAGTAGGAAGGCTCGACAGGTGTTGTCGAGTGACGACGAGGAGGAGGTTGCAGTCGTTACGGAGGTCGAGGACTACAGCGACGGTTCTGTCGCTGGTCTCGACTCCGACGATGCAACGGAGAGGGAGGAAACGTGTGGGGATTCGGCAGCAATGTCGGATACCAACAGCAAAAGGAAGAGAGCCGTTCTGTCGGCCTCTGATGGTGATGACAGAGATCCGGACTGGGGTGCGGGTCCAAGACCGGAGAAGACACCGGTGGCCAAGAGAGGGCGCGGGCGCCCTCCCACTACTGGCCACTATGCAGGACTGGCCAAGGCCAAGAAAGACCTCCTCGACCAGGAGGAGAGGGAGCTGCGCTTGCGCGCCGAGGAGGAAGTTTTGGAAATGGCGGAGCGGATCCGGTCGCGTCGGGTTTCGGGCGAAGTGGCCCTCGCCGCGCCCGAGCGAGCGGACCCCGAATTCTTGTCCCTCCTTGAGCTCTGCGGCCGTCTGTCGCAGAGCTCCAAATGCATAGTCAAAGTAGCGCAATCGTCGGGCAACCTAAAGGGTACCTTTGTCAAGGCCCTTAAGGAGGCAGCCCTTGACGTGCATGGTGTTGCCAGCGTCCTCATGCGCAGGGAGGCATCGGAGGAGGAAGCGGTCCTTCGCGACTCAGTCGCCGCGCTGAAGGACCAGCTTAAAGATAGGGACAGGGACCTCGCTCAGATGCGGAAGGAGCTGGAAGAGCTCAGGTCCCGACGTACAACGGTGGAAAGACAGGCGCCACCTGAGGCCGTGGCTGAGGCTATAGCCTCACGAGTGGAGCGGGTTATTGTCGAGAGGTTGCCGGCGCGTAAGAAAGGGGTCCTTTACACCCCTGAAACGCGTCGGTCGTCAAGTCCTATTGACGTAGCGCAGGCCCCGACCATCGTACAGTCTCCGATCCTTGGATCGAGCAGGATGAGCATCGCCAGCAGGAGATCTGCTGCGTCGGAGACAGTTGCCGCCATCCCGCCTCCCCCTTTACAGGAGGCGTGGTCAACGGTGGCAGCGCGCGGGACAAGAAAACAGAGGGAGAGGCCGGCTGTGAAACCGCCACAGCCGAAGCCGGCCAAGCAAAAGAAGAGGAGGAGGCGCAGAAAGCGGAAGCAGCCGAGGGTGCCAAAGTCGCCGGCGATCGCACTGACGATCACCCCGGATGCGGCCAAGGGCGGCCTAGAATACTCGGCCGTCATCAAGAAGGCCAGAGAGGGGATAAACCTAGGGGAATTGGGGATCCCGGAGGGCATCCGCATGCGCACCGCCATATCCGGCGGGCGCATTATTGAGATCCCGGGAGCGGACGCGCTTAAGGCCGATGTTCTGGCAAGGCGGATGGAGAGGCTGCTTGGTGACGATGTCCGGGTCACCAGACCGGTGAAGTGCAGTGAGCTGCGCATCACCGGCCTGGATGACTCTGTCACCAAGCAGGAAGTGGTCTGGGCCGCATCCCAAAAGGCGGGATGCGGCATGGGGGAGCTCACCCCCGGGGAAATTCGCCGCCAAGGCAGAGGCCTTGGCAGCATGTGGCTTAAGGCGCCGGTGGCAGTAGCGAAGGCGCTAGCTAAAGAGCAGCGCCTTTCAATTGGTTGGAGCATGGCGCGGGTTCAGCTCCTCGAACCCCGCCCATTGAGATGTCACCGCTGCCTCGAAGTCGGTCACGCCAGATCGACTTGCGAGGCAGAAATAGACCGCAGCGGTCTTTGTTACCGCTGCGGCAAACCGGACCACACTGCGGCGACATGTTCGGCGGCGCCCCACTGCGCACTCTGCGCGAGCAAGGGCCGCCCGTCGAACCACAGCCTCGGCAGTAAGGGGTGCTCTCCCGCCCCTGAAAGGCCGAGAGCGAAGCGCGGAGCCCGGGCCAAGGGTGGTACAGCCACCGCAGCCGGGAGTTCCGCAGAGGCCGGCGGGCAGTAACTGGGGAAGTTACTGTCCGCATTGCACAAGGTCTCTGCGAGGGTTGGGGCATCCAGTGGCCTGGATGTCCCTTCGGCGTAGTCCATTGACGCCAGGGCGGGGGGTCTGTTGCTGACATTCGTACAACGAGAGCCCTGCCCCCCGCCCCTAGAAGCGCGCGTAGGCCACCCCAGGGGTTTTAGTGGGTAATTCCGCCACGAGGGCGGACTAGTCCCACATAACCGGTGCCATCCCCAGTGGCACCGGTATGCGAGGCATTTCCCCTGGGTTACAAAAAAAAAAAAAAAAAAAAGGTTAGGTTAGTTGGGGTGCGTGGGGTGCATGCCGGTTACCTCCTCGTGTGCTTGGACTGTTGCTTGTCCTTGTTGAAATTTAATTCGGCAGGGAACGGTAACAGTTTGGGCCGGTGCACCCTGGGCGACGGGGAAGTCTAAAGTTTTACTTTGAGCATTATTCTTCGTCGGCTAAATACTCGGCGGGCTGGCTGTCCTCTGCCCCTCTGCTTTAGCAGAGGCGTATGTGGGCGGTCAGGGGGGGGCAAACCGTTACTCCCAGTCTGGGAGCCGGGGACCGTTGCGATTTTCCATCTTTTCGCGCAGGTCGCGAGGAGCCAACCTCAATAAAAAACCCCTAAATCCCAAGGTTCGAAGGCGCGCCGAGGATGGAGATGGCCGGGGGGGTAGTCTCGGTCACTAGCGCAAGAAGGGGGCAACTGCGCCCGGAAGCAGGGATGTAAACATGGACAGTTGTAGCAAGAACAAAAATACCCCAGGAGGGTACCAGCATGACGCGCTCTGCTGGAGAATCCCTCCCCGCCTCTCGAGGCGGGCAGCCCGTGTATCTGGGGGGGGCTCCAACTGTGCCGTGGCTTCGGCCGCGTTGGGAGTAAGGAGGAGAAAGAGGAAACTGATTCGTCCCTGTTCAGTGACTGTAGCACGAACACCTTGCCTTTCAGTAAACTGCAGGACTTTGACCTCCAGTATGATTCGGAGGAGGAGTACTTATCGGACGATTCGATGGGTGATGGTTTCTATGGCAGCACCCAGTCGCTATTTTCGGACTCGGGGGTCAGACGCAAGAGGCCAGCACCAGAGGAGGATACCGCCGATTCAGGCGAGGCAAGTACCAGTGTTCCCAAAACACCCGGGAACACATCGAAACGCGGACGTGGTCGCCCACCGACCACTGGTCAGTACGTGGGATTGGCCAAGGCGAAGGAGGCCTTGAACAAGGCCAAAGAGCGGGAGTTGCAGCTCCGGGCCGAGGAGGAGATTGCGGGGATGGTGTGCGCCATCAAAGTCCGTCGGAAGTCCGGCGAGGCGGCACTGAGAGGCGAGGCGGACCCCGAATACCTCACGACCGAGGAGCTGAACAAGCGCCTCGCGACGTGCGCGAAGGTCGTGTTGCGGGTTGCCGAAAGGTCTGGCAACTTAAAGGGCACTTTTGTCCGTGCCCTCAAGGAGGCAGCTGAGGATATGTCCGCAGTGGGCAACGTTTTAGTTAAACGGACCCCGGCCAAAGAGGTCGGCGTATTGGAAGAGGTAGCGGAACGCCTCCGCAAGGAAATAGACGAGCAGGCCAGGGTGATTGAGACTCTCCGGGAAGAGAATGACCGGATGTACCTCGCGTCCAAATCATCTGGCGCCCCTGGCCCTGCTAATGCCGAGTCGGCAGAGAAGTTAGCGGCGACAATTGCCGCGCAAGTAGAGAAGGCCTTGTCGCAGAAGACGTTCGCCCTGGCAGTTCCATCGCCCGGGCCTCCTTCTCGCCCACCAAGCCCAATGGACCTGGTTACTCCATCTGACCCAGCTCTCGCTCCGCGGTCGAGCGGGCGGGCGGCTAGCCGGGCCCCAGAGAAGACTGACACCACCGCCACGGACCCGTCCCCTCAGAGGGAGGAGACTTGGGCCACAGTGGTGAAGAAAAAGAAGAAGGCCAAAAGAAGACGGCAATACCATCTGCTGCCGCCAAAGAGTCACCAACGACTCCCGCCGCACCGGCGCCGACCTTTTCTGCGGTTCTGTCCGCCCCTGTCGGCGCCAAGAAGAAGCCCGCCAAGCGGCGGAAGAAGAGGAGGAAGCCCCAAGTCCGCGTCCCCAAAGCACCAGCAGTGGTGCTAACGCTGGACATGGACGCGGCTAAGAATGGCCTTACGTACGAGACCGTACTCACGAAGGCCCGCCAGAATATCGATCCTGGCGAACTTGGGGTCAGCGGCGGCCTCAAGATGCGCACTGCCATCACTGGCGGCCGCATACTTGAGATGCCCGGCTCGGATGCAGTGCTGGCCGAACGATTTGCGGCCAACTCAAGGAGGTCTTGGGGGAGGAGGTTAGGGTGACCAGGCCGGTGAAGAGCAGGGAGCTGCGGATCACCGGCCTGGACGACTCCATTTCTAAGGAGGAGCTGGGTAGGGCCTTATCTCTAAAGGGGCAATGCGCGGAAGGCGATGTAAGAGTCGGCGACATAAGACGCGGCGGGCGTGGCATGGGCTCGGCATGGGCACAAGTCCCCGCCGAGGCTGCTAAAGTCCTAGCAGCCTCAAGAAGACTGACGGTGGGGTGGAGCTCCGCGCAGATCACTCTGCTGGATGCTCGCCCCATCAGGTGTTTTAGGTGTCACGAGCTCGGCCACACCAAGCTGAACTGCTCGTCGGAGGAGGACCGCAGCGGTCTCTGCTACCGCTGCGGCAAAATGGGTCATCTGGCGGCCACTTGCACGGCCGCCCCCTCCTGCGTCTTATGCGCGGCCAAGGGACGGCCAGCGGGACATGTCGTCGGAGGCTCGGGGTGCACTCAACCCCCGAGCAAGAAGGGAATTCGGAGCGTCGCCAAGGGCGGGCCAGCCGCCTCTAAGGGCGGGCCAGCCGCCTCCAAGGGCGGGCCACCAGCCGCCAAAAAGGCACGCGCCGCGGGTGAGACCAGCAGGTAGTTGGTTGGGGGAACCACTACCTGCATTGCACAGGTCCCCGCGAAGGTCGGGTAGTCCTCAGTGGCCTGAGGCTCCCGTCGACGGAGATGTCCGTATAGCGCCAGGGCGGACGTAAATGGTTGGTAATATTTTCCCATTGTCCGTCCCTGAAATGCGCGAGAAGGCCACCGTCAGGTTTTAGTGGGTAATTGCGGCACCTTCCATTCTTGCCGCACTAGTCCCACATAACGCGTCGCCCCTCCCCAAGGGCGCGGTAGGCGAGGCCTTTCCTGACGAAAAAAAAAAAAAAAAAAAAAAAAAAAAAAAAAAAAGGTTGGGGTGCGTGGTGAGATACCTCCTCGTGGTGCACCCTGGTAACGTCCCAGTTTTTGGGACGGCTAAAATCTCACCAACAGGCGCGGCTAGTTTGACACTTTTCGTCGGCTAGTCGGGCCGCCCGTAAACCCCAATCACGGGGAACGGTGGCCGGTGTCTCAGTCTGAGACGCGGGCCGCGTGGAGACAACCACTATAAAAAACCACGGGGTGGGTTGCCGCTCCCTCTCCTCTGCTTTCAGAGGCTTTGGGAGTGGCTGGGGCATACCGTTATCCCCAGTCTGGGGACCGGGGACCGTTGCGATTTTCCATCTTTTCGCACGGTCGCGAGGAGCCAACCTCAATAAAAAACCCTTAAATCCCAAGGTGTAAGCGTGCCGAGGGGATGGATGGCCGGGGAGGTAGTCCCGGTCGCTAACGCTGGGGGGGGGGTAGATGGGTCACCACGCCCAGTAAGTGGTAACAAACATGGATAGCAAGACTGGTTTAAAAAAGATTCCTCGGGCGGGTCCCAGCACTTCCGGTGCTGGGGAATCCCGCACGCGCTCCCAAAAGGAGCGCGTCTGCCCCAATGTATACGAGGGGGGCAAAAATCAGCCTTCGTCGTCCAAATCGGACGTTCGTGAAGTAGTGGCGCAGCGACGGTAACAAGGTCGCGTGTAGTTGTGGAGGAAGACGACGGCGACTTTAGCTGTCGTTCTTCGGCGGTGGAGCTGGACTCCGATGATACGGAGCGGGACGGTCGCGGCAGCGTGATGTCCCTCGCTTCAGAGGCCAGTGCGAAAAGGAAGAGGCAGTCGGAGCCGGAATCCGACGACGATAGAGATAGGGATTGGGGTGCAGGTCCTGTAGAGACCCGCCCAAAATCAAAGCGGGGTAGAGGGCGACCGCCGACGACCGGCAAGTTTGTCGGTCTGGCGAAGGCTAAAAAGGCCCTCAATGACGAAATGGAGCGTGAACTCCGCCTCGAAGCCGAGGCGGAGGTCCTACAGAGCACGGAGGAGATAAGGGTGAGAAGGGTCGCTGGAGAAGCCACCCTCACAAAAAAGCCAGAAGAGGTGGACCCCTTATTCATGCCCATGAACGAGTTGAGCGAGAGGCTTGCACAGAGCGCGATGTGCATCATGCAGGTTGCGAAGTCCTCGGGCAACCTCAAGGGAACCTTTATGAAGGCCCTTAAGGAGGTTGCCCTGAGTGTGCATGACGTGGCGAGGGTCTTGGTTCATAGACCCGCCTCAAAAGAGGAAGATCTCTTGCTGGAGGCGAATGCCCGCCTCAAAGCGAGACTTGACAAGCAGGAGAACGAGCTCTCAAGTCTTCGTAAAGAGCTCGACGAAATAAAGGCCCGCCCAATACCATCTCGGGCGGAGCCCTCGTTGTCACCGGAGGCCCTCACACAGACTGTGGCCTCCACTATCGAGAGGATAGTGGCCGAGCAGATGTCGGCCATCAAGGGGGCTCTTTACACCCCCGCGACGCGCCGACAGTCGGTCGAGACAGCAAGGGTGGTTCAACCCTCGCCACGGCGTCGTTCAACGAGCGTGGCGAGGGATTCAATTCCGGAGATGGAGGTTCCGGCCGCAACTTCCACGCCTCCCCCTGTACAGGAGGCGTGGTCTACTGTTGCTGGCCGAAGAGCACGGAGTAGTCGGTCGCTTGAGGTGGCTGCCGGCCCGGCACCAACGCCGAGGCAGAAGGCTCCCCCACCCAAGACGAAGAAAAAGCGCAGGAGGAGGAGGAAGCGGCGACAGGCACGGGTACCCAAGCCCCGGCGGTCCTGGTGACCATCGCCCCTAACGCCGCTGAGGGTGTCGAGTTTAAAGACATCCTCACGAAGGCACGCGCGAATATCGACCTCGCGGCTTTGGGTATTCCGGAGCTCCGGATGCGTACCTCCATTTCCGGGGGTCGCATCATGGAGATACCAGGGGGCGACTCATTGATGGCAGACAAGCTCGCCAAGAAGCTGGAGCGTGTCTTGGGGGAGGATGTGCGGGTGTCGCGGCCGGTGAAGTCCAGCGAGCTCCGCATCACCGGGCTGGACGACACCATAACCAAGCAGGAGGTGGTGTGGAAGATGTCCCAAACCGTGGGCTGCGGGATGGGAGAACTGAAGACGGGGGACATTCGTCGCTCTGGGCGCGGCCTTGGGAGCCTATGGCTTCAGGCCCCAGTGGATGTGGCGAAGAAGCTGGCCGCGTTAGGGCGCCTTAATATGGGCTGGAGCTCGGCGAGGATCCAACTTTTGGATCCTCGACCCTTAAGGTGCCACAAGTGTTTGGAGGTCGGCCACACCAAGCCGACATGCTCCAGTAGCGACGACCGCAGCGGACTATGCTACCGCTGCGGTAAGCCAGACCACCAGGCGGCGACGTGCGTGGCGCCCCCTCACTGTGCGCTCTGCGACAGCAAGGGGAAAGCAGCGGACCACGCCCTCGGCAGCCGAGGATGCTCGGGAGATACGCCGAGGAAGACGCGCGGAGCACGGGCCGGGGCGGGAAAGCCGCCCAAGCCGTGAGCACCGCAGGTGAGCCCGCGGGCAGTGACTGGGGACGTCACTGTCCGCATTGCACGGGCCACTGCGAAGGTAGGGACATCCAGTGGCCTGGATGTCCCTTCGGCGTAGTATTTGCGCCAGGGCGGGGAAGCTGTAGTTCGAACTACTAAAGGGAGCCCAGCCCCCGTCCACAGACCGCGCGCGTAGGCCACCCCTGGGGTTTTAGTGGGTAATTGCGGCACCTTCCATCTTAGCCGCACTAGTCCCACATACCCCCGCCATCCCCAGTGGCGGGGCATGCGAGGCATTTCCCCAGGGTGAAAAAAAAAAAAAAAAAAAAAAAAAAAAAAGGTTAGGTTAGGTTAGGTTAGGTTAGGTGGGGTGCGTGCCGGGTTACCTCCTCGTGTGCTTGGACTGTTGCTTGTCCTTGTTGAATTTAATTCGGCAGGGAACGGTAACAGTTTGGGCCGGTGCACCCTGGGCGACGGGGAATAATCTTAAAGTTTTACTTTGAGCATTATTCTTCGTCGGCTAAATACTCGGCGGGGCTGGCTGTCCTCTGCCCCTCTGCTTTAGCAGAGGCGTATGTGGGCGGTCAGGGGGGGGCAAACCGTTACTCCCATCTGGAGCCGGGGACTGGTTGCGATCTTTTCGATCTTTTCGCACAGTCGCGAGGAGCCAACCTCAATAAAAAACCCCCAAATCCCAAGGTTTAGAGGCGTGCCGATGGGATGGATGGCCGGGGGGGTAGTCTCGGTCCCAAGCGCAAGTTGGGAGGGGCAGCTGTGCCCGGAAACAGCGTTGTCAAATGAATAGTTGCGGATAAAAACAAATACCCCAGGAGGGTACAGCACGCCTCGCGCTCTGGAGAATCTCCCGTCCTCGGACGGGCAGCCTCACGTATCTGGGGGGGGCGCCCACTATTCCGTGGCTTCGGCCGCGTCAAGGGAGGAGGTGTCTCGCATCACGAGACCTTGTTCTGTTTCTTTGGTCAGGACACCGGTGCCGTCTATCGGTCACGAGGAGGAAGGAGAATTTTTCGATTCTGATGACGATTGTTGCTCTGATAGGTCTATGGGGGGTTCGTATGGTAGTTCCCTGTCGATAGACTCTATTAGTTTGAAGAGGAAAAGGGCTGAATTGGAAGACGACAGCACATTGGAAGTTGACACTCCCAGACCATCAGGGAGCTCTTCTAAGAGAGGAAGAGGCCGCCCGCCTACTACTGGACATTATGCCGGCCTGGCTGCAGCAAAAGCAGCACTTAATGCTGCCAAGGCGGAAGAGCTGCGCCTCCAAGACGAGGAAGAGGTGGCAAACATGGCCGCACGGATAAGGACCCGTCGACAGTCTGGCCAGAGGGCCTTCAATGGCCTTGAGAGCCAAGAGTTACTGTCGACGTCTGAATTGAATGAGAGGTTGGTGGGCAGCGCGCAGATGGTGATGCGCGTTGCAGAAAAGTCTGGGAACCTTAAGGGCACCTTCATCAAGGCCCTTAAGGAGGCAGCACTCGACATTCACAGTGTCGGCTCCATGCTGAGTCGACGCACAGTCAACGATGTAAAGTCGGCGGCGTGAGGACGACGATGTACGATGAATTCGCAGCGAAGATCAGCAGGCTGGAGAAGGAGCTCGCTGAACTTCATGAAGAGGGTCAGGAAGCTGAAGTTGAGGCAGGCAGAGCCGCAATCAACGGGGATGACACCGGAGGCAATCGCGGAGTTGATTGCCAAAACAGTAGAGGGTGCGCTGTCACAGAGGCTGCCATCTCAGCCTCCTCGTACTGACAGCCCCATGGAGTTGGCAATGGGGTTGCCTGATCCAGCCCCCGCCCCGCGACCGAGCCGGCGGGTACAAAAGCAAGTCCCAGTCCCAGAGCAAGAGAGCCTTCCGCCCACCATACCTCCTGCAGAGGAGACGTGGGCCACAGTTGTGGGCAAGAAGGCGAAAAAGAAGGCAAAGCAAGCGTCGCGCCCACCCGTCGCTACTCAAGCAGCTGAAGCCCCGGCTCCTGGGACTTCAAAGAAGAAGAAGACGCAGCCGCGTCCTACGGTTCCACCTGAACAAGGGCGAAAGCCTAAAAAGAAGCGGCGAAATAAGAAGAAGGCAGCAGTTCGGGTACCGAAGTCGCCAGCGGTGGTGCTGACGATGGCCCCTGATGCAGAAAAAAGGGGTCTCACCTATGGGGACCTCATCAAGAAGGCTAGGGAAAAGATAGAGCCCGACGAAGTGGGATGTGCAATAAGGGTGCGCAACGCCATTACTGGCGCCTGTGTACTGGAGATGCCTGGAGGGGATGTCGCGAAGGCCGACCATTTCGCGGCAAGATTGGGGGAGGTGCTTGGGGAGGATGCCCGGGTATCCAGACCGGTCAAACGCAGAGATCTGCGAATCACCGGTCTGGATGACTCGATATCAAAGGAGGAACTACAAGCAGCTCTTGCTCAAAAGGGTTTTTGTGGTCCGGCGGATATACACACCGGGGAGATTAGGAGGGACGGCAGGGGGCTTGGTGCTGTCTGGGTACAAGTCCCTGCCGGAGCCGCTAGGGCTCTTGTCGCAGCTCGGCGCCTCACAGTGGGTTGGAGCTCGGTGCAGATTCGTCTGCTCGATGCTCGACCCCTGAGGTGCCACCGCTGCCTGGAGCTTGGCCATCCAATGGCCAAGTGTACCAGTGAGGTGGACCGCAGCGGTCTTTGTTACCGCTGCGGTAAGGCAGGACATAAATCGGCGTCGTGTTCGGACTCACCATCCTGCGTCGTTTGTGCGGCCAAAGGACGGCCGTCTAATCACAGCGTCGGTAGTTCGGGGTGTTCTAGGCCCCCGGACAAGAAGGGCAGCAGTGCCAAGGGCGGGCCAGCCGCCACTTCGGGTGGGTCAGCCGCCAAACGGCACAAGCCGCGGGTGTGACCAGCAGGTCTGTGGTTGGGTGCCACTCCTGCATTGCACGGGTCACCCGCGAAGGTCGGGAGGAACTCTGTGGTCTGAGAGCCTCCCGTCGGGCGTAGTCCCATAGCGCAGGGCGGGTAATGTGCGAAGGGCAACTGATGCCTTTACCCGTCCATAATGCGCGCGACGGCCACCATCGAGTTTAGTGGGTATGGGGTCCCGATTCAGGGTCCCGAGCCTCCACACACCCCCTCGTCGGCTACCCAAGTCGACAGGGGAAGGTCCGTAAAGAGGATTCTCGATGTAAAAAAAAAAAAAAAAAAAAAAAAAAAAAAAGGTTAGGTTGGGCGTGGTGAGATACCTCCTCGTGGTGCACTCTGGTAACGTCCCGGTTTTGGACGGCTAAAATCTCACCAACAGGCGCGGCTAGTTTGACACTTTTCGTCGGCTAGTCGGGCCGCCCGTAAGCCCCAATCACGGGGAACGGTGGCCGGTGTCTGTCGGGGCACGGGCCGCGACCTGGGTATTGTCTATAAACTTCCTCCCAATCCTAAGTTTTGGCGGTGGACGAGAGGATGAATGGCCGGAGGGGATCCGGTCGCTACACCGTCGAGTAGGGGGCTGCTGCGCCCGGAAGCAGCTTTTAAATGGATAACGCGAATTTGAAACTACTCCCCGGCGGGTCCCAGCACCTCCGGTGCTGGGGAATCCCGTACGTCCTCTTCGGAGGGCGGTGGCCCCACGTTATACGGGGGGGGCCCAAACCGCGTTGTTCCGTCTGGAACATTTTCGAGGGAAGAAAGGGTTGTTACTCGGCCATGTTCTGTCGTGGTCGAGAGGTCTCCAGTGCCGTCCATCAGGCACTCGGACTTTGAGGGGGGGACTCAGAATCGGATGAGGATGTCAGGGACATAATGTATGGCAGTATGTCGTCCCTGGAGTCGGGATCGAAAAGGAAACGGCCGGAGGATTCTGGCTCGGATACCGGAGATGACATGGTTGGCACACCGTCTCGCGGGGGTGCAACAAAAAGAGGAAGGGGTCGGCCACCAACAACTGGCCACTACGCCGGGCTTGCAAAGGCCCAGAAGGCGTTAAATGACGAAAAAGAGAGAGAGTTGAAGCTTCAGGCTGAACAAGATATAGTTGGGATAGCAGAGCGCATCCGCACGCGCCGACAGTCTGCCAGTCTGGCACTGCAGAGCTCCGTGTCCCATCCTGAGCTGTCATCGAGTGAGCTATTTGAAAGGCTCACGCAGAGCGCCATGTGCGTGATGAAGGTTGCCCAAACATCGGGCAACTTAAAGGGCACGTTCATAAAGGCCCTAAAGGAGTCTGCGCTGAACGTTGGGGCAGGTCGTGCAAACCCTGTCACGGCGCACGGACAATGACGAGGTCCGAGTATTACAGGAGGCTATGGACCGCCTCAAATGTCAAAATGAGCAGCAGACGAAAGAGATTGCTGCACTTCGAGCGGAAGTAAACAAGCTCAAGTCGTCCCGACCATCAGGGACTGAGAAGGCGGCCTCTGACACGACACCGGAGGCTCTGGCGGCTATTGTTACCGCTGCAGTGGACAAAGCGCTGTCCAAGCGGACATCCGCTCGGGCGGTTTCCAACGCCCAGGAAATGGTTCCCCGTCCTGACAGCGCTATAATGGACACATCTTTCTGCGGGCCGGCTGCGGCTCTAAGCACGAGTGGGCCGGTTCGGCCACAAGGAATAGAGGACCGGAGAAGGTCTGACCCAGTCCCTCAGCCTGAGGTGGCTTGGGCAACAGTTGTTGGGCGTAAAAAACGCAAGAAGAAGGAAGGTGTAGCACTGCTATGACTCCCAGCCCGCTGCAGTGGTTCCGTCCACTGTCTCCAAAGCAGCGGAGAAGAAGAAGCCCGCCAAGCGGCGGAGGAAGAGGAAGAAGAAAGATTACGTTAGGATCCCAAAGGCGCCGGCCGTGGTCCTTATGTTGGACGAAGAGTCCGAGAAGAACGGCCTCACTTACGGGGCTGCCATCGCTAAGGCCAGAGAAGCGATCAATCCGGCGGAGTTGGGTGTCCAGGGCATGAGGATGCGTAAAGCAGTCTCGGGCGCGCTCATCTTAGGAGCTCCCTGGCACAGAGGTGTGCAAGGCGAACCTTTTCGCAAGTAGGTTGAAGGCGGCCTTGGGGGAAGACGTCCGAGTATCGAGACCGGTGAAGAGCAGGGAGCTGCGTATCACCGGCCTCGATGACTCCATTTCCAGGGGTGAGTTGTCGCTCGTAATAGCCAAGACGGCGAGCTGTAGCGAGGCGCTTTCAAATAGGCGAGATTCGACGCACAGGGAGGGGGATGGGAACTGCTTGGGTTCAGGCGCCCGTCGAAGTGGCAAAAACTCTAGTGGCAGCAAAGCGACTCTTAGTGGGCTGGAGCTCGGCGCAGGTGTCTCTCCTCGCCGCTCGCCCACTTCGGTGCCACCGGTGTCTCGAACTGGGGCACACTAAGTCGCTTTGCAAAAGCGAGGTCGACCGCAGCGGTCTCTGTTACCGCTGCGGACAAGGAGGGCACCTTTCGGCGTTGTGTTCGGCGCCGCCCTGTTGCGGCTGTGCCGCAAGGGTCGAGCGTCCACCCACGTCCTGGGTAGTTTGGGGTGCATTGAACCCCAAACAAAGAAGTCTGGCAGGGGCGTGTCGGGCCGGGAAAGCCGGCAAGACATCGCGCACCGCGGGTGTGGCCAGCAAGTAGTGGTTGGGGCATCACTACTTGCATTGCACAGGTCCACCGCGAAGGTCGGGTTGCCTTGTGGTCGAGGCACCCGTCAGGGGGGAGTACAGTTGGCGCAGGGCGGGTAATGAGTAAAGGTTCAACTGACACCTTTGCCCGCCCCTGAAGCGCGAGATGGCCACCGTTGGGTTTAGTGGGTATTGCGGCTTTTCCATCTCCGCGCACTAGTCCCACATACCCACGCCGGTGATACCCCTCGGCGTGGGAGGCGAGGCCTTTCCCAACGTAAAAAAAAAAAAAAAAAAAAAAAAAAAAAGGTTAGGTTAGGTTAGGTGGTTGGGGTGGTTGTGGATGTCGAACCGTGATGTGTATGTGCGTATTTAAAATTCAATTTCGATGGTTTTTTAGTGTAATTCAGTGAATTTGTTATGTGTTTTAGTTTTCTATATATGTGATCAATAAGTGTTAGTGTTTGCAGCGTTGTTTTCCGTGTATTTTTCGAGTTTTTAGTGTAAATATTAAAACATGCCGGCCGCCATTTTGACGCCTTGAAATTTATATTTGTTCATTATTATTTGTGATAATTATGTGTTCCTGAGTGAATATATTATGTGAATTAGTTTTCTACATATGTAATTAATAAGTGTTAGTGTTGGTAGCGTTGTATTTTGTGTAATTTTAGAGTTTTCAGTGTAAATGTGTAAAGGGGTTTGCCGCCATTTTTGATATTAGGAAATTATTTTACAAACAGTATTTGTGTTAATTATGTGTTATAAAGTGAATATAAAACGTAAGTACGGCATGTGTAACTGTAACGAATTAGGAATAATATGTTTAATGCATAAATTCATGGATTTCAAAGAATATAAAGACAAAATGTCAACATGCCGGTCTGTCAACTTGTTAACATTAATAGTGAATTTGAACAATTAAGAATTAGTGACCCAATTTAGAAGTGCTTCATTTAGTAAGGGTTACAAGGGAATCCGTGCAAGTGTATAGTGTATTAATTCATTTGGTGACTATGTTTTGGATACTCATGTGTTGGTAAGCAAAGTTCAATGTTGGTATTGTGTTGGAGGTGTTGTGGTGCAATATATAAAGTGCTTTTAACCGAACTCATACGACATAACACCATATCTTTGCTTATTATAAGCAAAACAGATAGAGTAACAAATTAAAACTTTGTATACAACGGTAACTCACAACTACACAACCAAATCTAAAATTCATAGTTTGTTTGCTCACTTTCATTACTTAATAACACTAAGCCTCTTACAAAACATCTATTATAACATGCATACAATCTTCTACACACAACATTTTAGACTATTTACTGTATCACCGACTTTTATAAAACAAAACATGCCATAACATCACAATATAACAACAGTTCACTAACAAAGCATAACATTTGCATATATATTGGTAGTTATCAACCACACTTATCCTTTCATTCACTGAATTAACATAATACACCATTAGCATTGATATACTGTAGATTCATTTCATTCATTTCATCGAAGAGTCCCTGCTTGATTGTTACTGATTTCTCATTGGAAACATGACTACACTGTTAACTCAAACATTGCTATCAAATACACTATAAAAGAATACATTGACATACATTACATGCTGTCCTTTGATTAATCAGGTTTAAATTATTG
The DNA here is from genome assembly GCA_019425675.1 of Leucinodes orbonalis. Lineage (NCBI taxonomy): Eukaryota > Metazoa > Arthropoda > Insecta > Lepidoptera > Crambidae > Leucinodes > Leucinodes orbonalis. The sequence continues at coordinate 28,950 of PQWD01005827.1, forward strand.
CTTACATGACATGTCTAGCGGTGCCCACAAAGAAACTTAATTTCAATTTATTTGTTACTAATACATTTGTATAGCAAAACTCATTATTGGTCAATAATATACTTGATACATTTAGTATCATATACAATTATTTTTGGATGCAATTATATTTTCTTTAAAAGTCAATTTTGTATCTGAATAACTTTCTTGAAAAGTGATATGGGAAACAAGCATAAAACATTCAATACTATACCTATGCTGTTCCTTTGTTTGAATAACAAATAACCTTGTTTTAAGATAAATAGTTACTTATTATATAATATTTATTTACCTACTAGCCGTTGGGGATGATATTTCATTTATAATATTAGTTATTATGTGATAACAAAGTCAAAAGGGGATAGTGTTTAGTGATGATTTTGTATTATGATACTTATATATTAATTTAAATGACTTAGTACTTTTACACATATAATATGCTATTTAATTATATTTTGTATTTAAATATCTAATACAATTTATCAATTAGGCTTGCAATCTGGGTTGCTTAAAATATGTATTTGTTTAAATTATATTATTTAATGAATATAATACTGAATCCTATTATCTTAATATTAATGGACATAATAAGTTAGTGGTCTTATGCCAAAACACAAGGGTTGATAAATTAATATTTACTTGCTATATAAATATTTATCTATTGCTAAGTGTTCAAAAGTGTTGTCAAACAACAACTTATGGGGGGTCTTAGGTTATAATAATTAATGCAGACGGCTACCTGAAGTAGGTACTTGGTCTGTATGGTCAGAGTATGGCCTTGGCATTTTGCTATAAGATTAGTTCATTGTGTTTGAATCACTATATGGAGTGTATAGTTAAAAATGTGGCATTTAGCCTTTGAAGTCTAGGTAACTGAGTAGTTAGTATTTCTGTCAGGTGGTATAATGGACATTGGTCGAATTGATCTATTGTACTATGGAGGGACCTCCTGCTTTTAGTTAAATGTAAGGTTTTATGACAAGATATTGTAGGGAAGGTGGTGGGCATTCTGGATTAGTGGTATTTAGTGGAAAACATTTGATTACAAGTATTGCCTATGTCAATTATATGCTTCCTAGATTATAAATTAATTAATATCTATGCTTTTATTTTATTAAATACATGTTATGTATATTTTAGTATGGGTAATATTTATAATAATAATTAGGACCTAGTTCTGCCTGTTATAAATGCACTTAGAATTAGATTGTGTTGTACATTGTATAAATACTGTAGATAATGGTGCGGGCAATATTACTACTCGCAGGGTGGTGGTTTATAAATAATTATTTGCTTATATTACTTACATTCATTACTATTCATGTCTATTTATTTATACTTTAAATATATACTATGTAATATGATGTTGTATTTGCCTGCTTATATTATGGTATAAGAACTTTATGCAACACCTTGGGCTTGGTTTGATCATAGTATGGTATGGTATCAATAGTGGTAATCTTGTTTCAAATGGTTTATAGTAAGTATATTTATCATATTATTAGTACAGTTAGAGCTGGAAAAGGGAAATATGGAATTAATAGTTTATTGTTCATGGGTGGGTTTAGATAATTGATTTTATTACTGTCTTTATAAGTATTATTTGCATATATGTATCATTGCATATATCTATTTATATTCAAACTCCTTGATTCTGAAAATGGAGTTTGATAATTAGTGGTTTATGGGGTCTGGAGCTTATGCTCTGAATCTATTACAAGACCCCACCAGTGGTGTTTAGTCCTCGTCGGCGACACCGTGCCGTGTCTCCTATAGCCTGTGCCTGAGTGCAGACTCGACTGTGCGGACTTGTCAGGTGGACTCGTCTGCGCGGACTTGACTGTGGGGGGCCTGGTTGGGGAACTGGCTTGGAGTTGTTGACTTGGCAATTATGCGGTTGCACTTGTGTGTGACTGCGAGATGGCAGGGGCTCGGACTCCTGGTCTGGGCCCCGTAAAAACGGTGGTATGGTGTCCCTGCTCTCTGATGCTTGGGTTTTTATGTGGCTTTGCTGCTAGAGCCCAGGCTGTTGAGCTGCTTGGTGTACCTCACCACATACAATATTATATAAGTATGATGTGTATATAAGTATGATGTGTATATAAGTATGATGTGTATATATGTATTAAGAGTATATAAGTATATGGGTTTATAAGTATAGGTATTATTGCGTATATCTATTTATATCCCAAACTCCTTGATTCTGAAAATGGAGTTTGATTAGTGGTTTATGGGGTCTGGAGCTTATGCTCTGAATCTATTACAAGACCCCACCAGTGGTGTTTAGTCCTCGTTGGCGACACCGTGCCGTGTCTCCTATAGCCTGTGCCTGAGTGCAGACTTGACTGTGCGGACTTGTCAGGTGGACTCGTCTGCGCGGACTTGACTGTGGGGGGCCTGGTTGGGAGACTGGCTTGGAGTTGCTGACTTGGCAATTATGCGGTTGCACTTATGTGCGACTGCGAGATGGCAGGGGCTCGGGCTCCCGGTCTGGGCCCCGTACAAACGGTGGTACGGTGTCCTTGCTCTCTGAGGCTAGGGTTTGATGTGGCTTTGCTGCTAGAGCCCAGGCTGTTGAGATGCTTGGTTCACTTCACCACATACAGTATTATTATATATGTATGGTGTGTATATAAGTAGTTTATTTGCGATTGCGAGATGGCAGGGGCTCGGACTTCTGGTCTGGGCCCCGTACAAATGGTGGTATAGTGTCTTTAGCTTCCCCTGGTGACAGGATGCTATGGGTGCTGAATAGAGTAGTTTTGATACGTTCTATGGGTATGTATCACACTTAGAGAAGGCATGAGCTCGGACCTTCCGTCTGGGCCCTGTTATACATTAGTTGTACTCATGTGCAACGGAGAAGGCAAGGGCTTGGACGCTCTGTCCGGGCCCTGTAACAAGAGAAGGATATAACACGAAGTAGGGTTCGAAAGAACATAATTACTATGGACGTATATCGGGAAAGGCTAAGCTACACCGATGTCTTATAGTAAACGAGATGGTGAGTGGGGGGACATTTTTTAGTGGGTATGCTTCTCCCTTCCGGAGTTGAGAGCCCCACATAACCGCGTAGCGGTATGCAATTTAATGCATTTTTTTACCCCTTAAAAAAAAAAAAAAAAAAAAAAAAAAAAAAAAAAAAAAAGGTTGGGGTGCGTGGTGAGATACCTCCTCGTGGTGCACCCTGGTAACGTCCCAGTTTTGGGACGGCTAAAATCTCACCAACAGGCGCGCGGCTAGTTTGACACTTTTCGTCGGCTAGTCGGGCCGCCCGTAAACCCCAATCACGGGGAACGGTGGCCGGTGTCTCAGTCTGAGACGCGGGCCGCGTGGAGACAACCACTATAAAAAACCACGGGGTGGGGTATGCCGCTCCCACTCCTCTGCTTTCAGAGGATGTCGGGAGTGGCCGGGCAAACCGTTATCCCCAGTCTGGGGACCGGGGACCGTTGCGATTTGTCATCTTTTCGCACGGTCGCGAGGAGCCAACCTCAATAAAAAACCCTTAAATCCCAAGGTGTATGCGTGCCGAGGGGATGGATGGCCGGGGAGGTAGTCCCGGTCGCTAACGCAGAGGGGAGGGAGTTGGGCCACCACGCCCATTAAGTGGTCAACAATATGAGTGAAAAGTCTGTTTTGAAAAAGAGTCTCCGGGCGGGTCCCAGCACTTCAGGTGCTGGGGAATCCCGCACGCGTCTCCGCAAGGAGCGCGTCTGCCCCACGTATTACGGAGGGGGCACAAAGCAGCTTTCGGCCCAAGCGGGCAAAGGGAGTAGGAGGGTCCGGCGCGTATCATCCAGCGCGGACGAGTATGACGAAGAGTGTCAGGTGTTGTCTGAGTCGGAACTCGACTCAGACGATGCAACAGAAGTGGAGCGGACATGTGGAAGTGCCACTTCCATGGTGTCAGAGAAGAGGAAGAGAGGGGAGATCTCCGACTCGGACGAGCGTCGCGACCCGGAATGGGGAGCAGGACCTCAAGAGTCGGTTACGCGCCCCTCTAAAAGAGGACGAGGACGCCCCTCCCACAACGGGAGTGTACGTGGGTCTGGCGAAGGCCAAAAAGGCCTTGCTAGACGAAAAGGAGAGAGAGATCCGCCTCCAGGCGGAGGAGGAGTTGTTACAGTTGGCTACCCGGATTAAGGAGCGCAGGGTGTCGGGCGAAGTGGCCCTCGCCGACCCCAAAAGGTCCGACCCGGAGTTTCTGTCACTCCTCGAGCTCTGCGGCCGTTTGTCGCAGAGCTCAAAATGTATAGTGAAGGTCGCTCAGACGTCGGGCAACCTTAAGGGTACCTTCGTGAAGGCCCTTAAGGAGGCGGCCCTTGACGTGCACGGCGTGGCTAGGGTGCTCATGCACCGCGAGGCCTCCGAGGAAGAGGAGAAGTTGCGCGAGGCGAACGAAAGACTGAAGGCGGAGCTGGAAGCCCAGCGACGCCAGGTGGAACAGCTGAAGAAGGATTTGTCCGAGCTTCGGGCTCAACCAGCTGTTCCCCAGGAGGAGGTGGCAGGCATGATTGCGGCGAGGGTGCAAGAAGCCCTCGCGAAAAAGACTCGGGTAGACAAGGGGACCTCCAAAACCCCCGAAAGGCGTCGATCTACAACGCCTTTACCGATGGAGACGACGGCCACTCCACCGTTGTACGCGTCGCCTATTCTCCAGCCGCGACGCTCCGGTGAGTCCCGCAGAACCTCTGCGAGGTCGTCACACTCAGTAGCTCCCACGCCTCCCCCTATACAGGAGGCGTGGTCGGAGGTGGTCGGCCGAAAGGCAAAAGGAAAGAAGGGGTCCACGGCACCAGCAGCTCCTGCGCCGGTTGTACAGCCAGCACAACGGAAGGCGGCGGCGCCGAAGAAGAAGCGGAAAAGAAGGCGAAAGAAAAAGAGAAGGCAGCCAAAGGCCCCGAAGGGCCCGGCGGTCGTTTTTACGATCGCCGAGGAAGCAGCTGGAAAGCTCGAATACAGCGAGCTTCTAAAAAAGGCCCGCCAGAACATTAATCTGGCGGAGCTGGGGATCTCCGGGCCTCAAATGCGTACCGCCATTACCGGCGGGCGCATTATAGAGCTGCCCGGATCTGATGGCAAGAAGGCGGATGCGCTAGCCAAAAGGCTGCGCAATATTTTCGGCGAGGGGGTAGACGGAGAAGTGTTGCGAGCTGCGCGTCACCGGCCTGGACGACTCAATCCGGAAGGAGGAGGTGGTGGGAGAGGCTGCCCAGGCTGCGGGCTGTGGGTTGGGCCCCTTCAAAGTGGGCGAGATTCGGCGCCACGGGCGAGGCCTCGGGAGCGTGTGGCTCCGGGCCCCCGTGGAGATCGCCAAAAAATTGGCGAAGATAGGGCACCTCGCCATTGGCTGGAGCACGGCGGTTGCTCGAACCGCGCGTGCTGAGGTGCCACAGGTGTCTGGAGCCGGGCCATGTTATGGCTCGCTGCTCCAACGAGGAGGACCGCAGCGGTTTATGCTACCGCTGCGGAAAGCCGGGCCACATCGCAGCTGCGTGTGTGGCCGCCCCTGCTTGCGCACTCTGCGCCAGTAAGGGGCTTTCGGCGAGCCATGCCGTCGGCAGCCAGGGTTGCCAGGTGCCGACGAAGAAGTCGCGCGGAGCACGGGCCAAGGGCGGAGTAGCCGCCGTAGCCGTGGGCACCGCAAGTGATCCCCGCGAGTAGAGACTGGGGACGTCTCTACTCGCATTGCACGGGGCACTGCGAAGGTCGGGACGTCCAGTGGCCTGGATGTCCCGTCGGCGTAGTCACGCATACGCCAGGGCGGGGGGTTTGACGCTGACGTTCGTTCACGAGAACCCTGCCCCCCGTCCGCACGCGCGCGAAGGCCACCCCAGGGGTTTTAGTGGGTAATTCCGCCACGATGGCGGACTAGTCCCACATAACCGGTGCCACCCCAGTGGCACGGTATGCGAGGCATTTCCCCTGGGATACAAAAAAAAAAAAAAAAAAAAAAAAAAAAAAAAAAAGGTTGGGGTGCGTGCCGGGTTACCTCCTCGTGTGCTTGGACTGTTGCTTGTCCTTGTTGAATTTATTCGGCAGGGAACGAACAGTTTGGGCCGGTGCACCTGGGCGACGGGGAATAATCTTAAAGTTTTACTTTGAGCATTATTCTTCGTCGGCTAAATACTCGGCGGGGCTGGCTGTCCTCTGCCCTCTGCTTTAGCAGAGGCGTATGTGGGCGGCCAGGGGGGGGCAAACCGTTACTCCCAGTCTGGGAGCCGGGGACGGTTGCGACTTTTCGATCTTTCGCACGGTCAAGAGGAGCCAACCTCAATAAAAAACCCCTAAATCCCAAGGTTTGAAGGCGCGCCGAGGGGATGGATGGCCGGGGGGGTCTCGGTCGCTAGCGCAGAAGGGGGGGCTGCTGCGCCCGGAAGCAGTTCTTAAAATATGGATAAGCGCGATTTTGAAATAAGTCCCGGGCGGGTCCCAGTATGCCTTCTGCTGCTGGGGAATCCCGTACGTCTCTTCGGAGGGCGGTGGCCCACGTTATACGGGGGGGCCCAAAACGCGTGTTCCGTCAGGAACTTTGTCGAAGGAAGGAGAAGAGGTTGTCCGGCATGTTCTGTCGTGGTCGAGAGGTCCCAGTGCCGACATCAGGCACTTGGATGATTTTGACGTCGAAACCGAGTCTGACGAAGATGTAAGGGAAATGTTGTACAGTAGTACGTCGTCCCTGGTGTCCGAATCGGGATATAAAAGAAAGAGAGAGGGGGATGATAACTCTGATAGTGGAGAGGAAGTTGCGGGATCGAGTCGTGGTGCTGCATCAAAGAGAGGACGAGGCCGGCCTCCAACGACCGGCCAATATGCTGGACTCGCCAAGGCGAAAAGGCTCTAAACGATGAAAGAGAACGGGAGTTACGGCTTCAGGCCGAAGAAGAATTGTGGGCATCTCGGAGCGCATCGCGCGCGCCGCACATCCGGAAGTCTTGCGCTGCAGATTTCAAGCTCTCACCGGAATTGGCATCGCACGAGCTGTTTGAAAGGCTCACGCAAACAGCTCAGTGTATCATGAAGGTGGCTCAATCGTCGGGCAACCTTAAGGGCACGTTCATCAAAGCCCTTAAGGAGTCTGCACTCAACGTTGCTCAGGTGGTGCAGACATTGTCCCGGCGTACGGACAACGATGAGGTTCGAGTGTTACAGGAGGCAATGGGCCGCCTCAAGTCTCAAAATGACGAGCAGAGCAAGGAGATAGCCAAACTCCGCGAGGAAATTGGTCTATTGAAAAAGTCCCGGGTTACAGGGACTGAGAAGAAAACATCGAGCGTTGCACCTGAGCTCTGGCGGACATCGTTTCGGCCGCAGTGGAAAAGGCGCTGGCAACCGGAAGTCATCCCGGGCGTGTGTACCGGATACGGTCTCCCGGCCAAATAGCGCCATGGACTTTTCTTCGGGCGCCCCTGTCCCGGGCCCGAGCGGGCTGGTTCGTCCCGGAATAGAAGATCAGAGAAGGACGGAGTTGCTCCCTCCAGTTGAGGTACCGTGGTCCACAGTTGTGGGCCGCAAGAGCAAAAAGAAGAAGAAAGAGAATGCGCCAGTGGTCCCAACGACAGCCTGCTGCAGTGGTTCGCCCACCAGGCAAAGGCAGCGAAGAGCAAGAAACCCGCCAAGCGGCGTAGTAAAAGAAAGAAGGAGCAAATCCGTGTTCCAAAGACGCCTGCGGTTGTTCTGATGTTGGACACGGAATCGCAGAAGAATGGCCTCACCTATGAGACGGTCATCAGAAAAGCGCGGGAGAATATCAACCCCTCAGATTTGGGGATAGAAGGACTGAGGATGCGGAACGCCGTCTCAGGTGCGCGCATCTTGGAGATGCCAGGCGCGGAAAGATCGAAGGCGGTCTCTTTGCGAGTAGGCTACGAGCAGTACTGGGAAATGATGTTAGGGTTTCAAGGCCGGTGAAGTGCAGGGAGCTGCGGATCACCGGCCTTGATGATTCTGTTTCGATGGGAGAGTTGTCCTCGGTGATCGCGAAGACTGCTAGTTGTGGTGAAGGGTCGTTCCGTATGGGCGAAATAAGAAGATCTGGAAACGGTATGGGTTCTGCTGGGTGCAAGCTCCAGCCGAGGTTGCCAAGACCTTAGTGGCGGCACAAGTCTTCTGGTGGGTTGAGCTCGGCGCAGGTGACTCTGCTCTCTGCCCGCCCACTCAGGTGTTACAGGTGCCTGGAGTTGGGGCACACTAAGTCCAAGTGTGAAAGTGAAGTCGACCGCAGCGGTCTCTGTTACCGCTGCGGTCAATCGGGGCACCTTTCGGCGTCGTGTTCGGCGCCGCCTGTTGCGCATTATGTGCAGCAAAGGGACGTCGTCATCCCACGTCGTTGGGAGTTTGGGGTGTATCCCACCCCAAACAAAGAAGAGGTCGGGGCGCGTCGGGCCGGACAAGCCGGCAAGACAGCGCGCACCGCGGTTGAGACCAGCAGGTAGTGGTTGGGGACTACTGCCTGCATTGCACAGTCCTCCGCGAAGGTCGGGTAACCTTGTGGTCGAGGTCCCGTCGGGGGGAGTAACATCTGCGCAGGGCGGGTAATGAGCAAAGGTCTGACTGACGCCTTTGCCCGCCCCTGAAGCGCGAGAAGGCCACCGTTGGGTTTAGTGGGTAATTGCGGCACTTTTCGATCTTCTGCCGCACTAGTCCACATACCCACGCCGGAGATACCCTCGGCGTGGGAGGCGAGGCTTTCCCAACGTAAAAAAAAAAAAAAAAAAAAAAAAAAAAAAAAAAAAAAAAAAAAAAAAAAAAAAAAAAAAAAAAAAAAAAAAAAAAAGGTTGTTAGGTTGGGTTAGGTTAGGTTAGGTTGGGGTGCGTGGTGGGGTGCGTGCCGGTTACCTCCTGCGTGTGCTTGGACTGTTGTTTGTCCTTGTGAATTTTATTTCTGCAGGGAACGACAACAGTTTGGGCCGGTGCACCCCTGGCGACGGAATGATCTTAAAGTTTACTTTGAGCATCATTCTTCTCGGCTAAATACTCGGCGGGGCTGGTGTCTCTGCCCTCTGCTTTAGCGAGGCGTATGAGGGCGTCAGGGGGGGCATACCGTTACTCCCAGTCTGGAGCGGGACTGGTTGCGATCTTTTCGATCTTTTCGCCAGTCGCGAGGAGCCAACCTCAATAAAACCCCAATCCAAGGTTTAGAGGGTGCCGATGGGATGGATGGCCGGGGGGGTAGTCTCGGTCCCTAGCGCAAAGTTGGGAGTGGGCAGCTGCGCCGCAAGAGTGTATAATCATGGATAGTGTGCAAGCAACGTATACCCCAGGAGGGTACCTGCGTTCAGCGGCAGGAGAATCCTCCCCGTCCCACGGGACGGGCACCCCGTATCTGGGGGCAAACACTATTCCGCGGTTCAGTCCGCGTTGGGGGAAGAGGAGTTGTCGCAACTCACGCGACCGTGTTCCGTCACTCTGACGAGAACACCAGTAACACCGAACACCGGGTACGACTCCGTTGACGACATTATATCGGACATCGACTCCGATGACGACTACGCTCGGCACTCATACGGCAGCAATTTGTCGCTGCGTTCAGAGCCAGGCTCTATAAAGAGGAAGAAGCCTGGAGATTCCGGCTCAGACGAAGAAGATGAATGGGGTGGCACACCCAGCCGTGGGAGCGCCACAAAAAGAGGACGCGGAGGCCGCCGACTACCGGCCAATACGTTGGGTGGGCAAAGGCCAAAGAGGCCCTTAACAAGGAGAAGGAAAGGGAGCTCCGGCTGCGGGCCGAGGAGGAACTTGCGGGCATGGTGGCCTGCGTTAAGGTTCGTCGCAGCTCCGGCGAAGCAGCGTTGCGCGGGGAAGCCCCCGCCGAGTACCTCACTACTGGGGAACTCACCGCGCGTCTTGCGGGCAACGCAAAAATTGTTAAAAGTGTCGCCGAGAAGTCCGGCAATTTAAAGGGCACCTTTATCAAGGCCCTCAAAGAGGTGGCACAGGACCTTGGGTCGGTTGCGCAGGTGCTCACTCAGCGCACCCCGGACAAGGAAGTGGGAGCATTGCAGGAGACGGTGGAGCGTCTCCGTAAGCAGAATGCCGAGCAGGCCAGCCAGCTAGAGAAGTTCCGCGACGAGCTCGACGCGATGTACCTCAAGTCTCGAAGAGCAGAGACAGCTGGCCGTGCCGTGGCCGACGGCACCTCGGCGGAGACGCTGGCGGCAAACATCGCCGTTAAAGTGGAGAAGGCCCTAGCGGAGCGCACTTTTGCCTTGGCGATTCCATCGCCTGGGCCCACTTCACGCCCGCAAAGCCCGATGGACTTGGCTGCACCGTCCGACCCACCCCCCGCTTACGGTCGAGCGGGCGGGCGACAACTAAGCTCACGAAGAAGTCACCAGTCGTTACTGAGCCGTCCCCTCAGATGGAGGAGACTTGGGCTACAGTAACAAAGAAAAAGAAGGACAAGAAGAAAGCGGCTCCAGTTCAGCCCGTGCGAAGCACTCCAGCGCCGGTCGCTCCTGCGGTTCTGCCCGCACAAGAAAGGAGTACTAAAAAGAAGCCCGCCAAGCGGCGAAGTAGGAAGAGGAAAAGGCCCCAAGTCCGGGTCCCCAAGGCGCCAGCAGTGGTGCTGACCCTGGACTCTGAGGCAGAAAAGAGGGGCCTCACCTACGGGGTGGTGATCGCGAAGGCGCGGGAAAACATTGACCCTGGGCAACTTGGGGTTAATGGTCTTAGAATGAGGAACGCCGTCACGGGTGGCCGTATCATAGAGTTGGCTGGCGCGGACGCACAGAAAGCCGAATGCTTCGCCACTAGGCTTAGAGAAGTCTTGGGAGACGAAGTTAGAGTCACCAGGCCGGTGAAGAGCAGGGAGCTGCGGTTCACTGGTCTGGATGACTCAATCTCCAAGGAAGAGTTGGCTAGGGCTATTTCTGAGAAAGTAGGATGTGGAGAGGGCGAGGTTAGGATCGCGGAAATAAGACGTGGCGGGCGTGGCCTTGGTTCTGCGTGGGCACAGGTCCCTGCCGAAGCTGCCAAAATCTTAGTGGCTTCGAGAAGGTTGTTGGTGGGGTGGAGCTCCGTGCAGATTCAGCTGCTGGATGCCCGCCCCCTAAGATGTTTTCGGTGTTTGGAGCTTGGTCACACCAAGCTCCAGTGTCCTTCAGAGGTGGACCGCAGCGGTCTCTGTTACCGCTGCGGTAAACAGGGTCATCTTGCGGCGTCGTGTTCGGCGACGCCCTGTTGCGCGCTTTGCGCGTCAAAGGGCCGTCTGTCAACCCACGTTGTGGGGAGTTTGGGGTGTATCCCACCCCAGACAAAGAAGTCCAGCGGGGGGCGCGTCGGGGCCGGGCCAGCCGGCAAGACAGCGCGTACCGTGGTTGGGAGCAGGTAGTGTTGGCACCACTGCCTGCATTGCACAGGTCCACTGCGAAGGTCGGGTTACCTTGTGGTCGAGGTACCCGTCGGGGAGGGAATTTTTGTTGGCGCAGGGCGGGTAATGCGTAAAGGTCCGACTGACACCTTTGCCCGCCCCTGAAGCGCGAGAAGGCCACCGTTGGGTTTTAGTGGGTAAATGCGGCACTTTTCGATCTTCTGCCGCACTAGTCCCAATACACCACGCCGGTGATACCCTCGGCGTGGGAGGCGAGGCCTTTCCCAACGTAAAAAAAAAAAAAAAAAAAGGTTGGGTGCGTGGTGAGATACCTCCTCGTGGTGCACCCTGGTAACGTCCCAGTTTTTGGACGGCTAAAATCTCCCAACAGGCGCGGCTAGTTTGACACTTTTCGTCGGCTAGTCGGCCGCCCGTAAACCCCAATCACGGGGAACGGTGGCCGGTGTCTCAGTCTGAGACGCGGGCCGGTGGAGACAACCACTATAAAAAAGGGGGGGTATGCCGTCCACTCCTCTGCTTTCAGAGGATGTCGGGAGTGCCGGGCAAACCGTTATCCCCAGTCTGGGGACCGGGGACCGTTGCGATTTGTCATCTTTTCGCACGGTCGCGAGGAGCCAACCTCAATAAAAAACCTTAAATCCAAGGTGTATGCGTGCCGAGGGATGGATGGCCGGGGAGGTAGTCCCGGTCGCTAACGCAGAGGGGAGGGAGTTGGGCAGCAGCCATTAAGTGTCAAAATAATGAGTGAAGTCTGTTTTGAAAAAGAGTTCCGGGCGGGTCCCAGCACTTCAGGTGCTGGGAATCCCGCACGCGGTCGTCGCGCAAGGAGCGCGTCTGCCCACGTATAGGAGGGGGCACAAGAGCTTCGGCCCAAGCGGGCAAAGGGAGTAGGAGGGTCCGGGCGCGTATCATCCAGCGCGGACGAGTATGACGAAGAGTGTCAGGTGTTGTCTGAGTCGGACTCGACTCAGACGATGCAACAGAAGTGCGCGGACATGTGGAAGTGCCACTTCCATGGTGTCAGAGAGAGGAAGGAGGGGAGATCTCCGGACCGGACGAGCGTCGCGACCCGGAATGGGAGCAGGACTCAAGAGTCGGTTACGCGCCCCTCTAAAAGAGGACGAGGACGCCCTCCACAACGGGAGTGTACGTGGTCTGGCGAAGGCAAAAAGGCCTTGTAGACGAAAAGGAGAGAGAGATCCGCCTCAGGCGGGGAGGAGTTGTCAGTTGGCTACCCGGTTAAGGCGCAGGTGTCGGGCGAAGTGGCCCTCGGACCGCAAAGTCCGACCCGGAGTTTTGTCACTCCTCGAGCTCTGCGGGCCGTTGTGCAGAGCTCAAATGTAGTTGAAGGTCGCTCAGACGTCGGGCAACCTTAAGGACTTCGTGAAGGCCCTTAAGGAGGGCGGCCCTTGACGTGCACGGCGGGCTAGGGTGCTCATGCACCGCGAGGCCTCCGGAAGAGGAGAAGTTGCGCGAGGCAAACGAAGACTGAAGGCGGAGCTGGAAGC